>OY856410.1:9515000-9532500 GCA_963693085.1 Alisma plantago-aquatica
CTCATCTTGTCCTCTAGGGATTGTTGTTGGCATGGTAACCTGACTTCCAGAACTTTCTTCCTGTAGTGGTTTCATGTTTACTGTTCTAATTTTTTCCGTTAATCTTACTATTTCTTGACTTAGACTGTCTAATTCTTCTGCTTCGGCTTCTAAGTATCTATTTTCTAATTGTTCGATTTTAAAGTCGTCTGTTTCTTCTATCTGAAGAGGACATAGACTTATTTCTTTTACACTTGTTTGTATTAGATTTATTTTTGATAAACATTCGTTATTTTGTTTTTCATACAAATATTCCATTGTTCTTTGTAATTCTACTATCATTTTTTGAATCTTCTGAAAGTTCTTCGAATGGTTTTCATGAACCTATATTTCTAATTTCTTATACATATTATTCAATATTAACTTCAAATTCCAGATCTAAAGCTACGTATATGTTATTAACTTCTAACTTGTTAAATTCATTCCTCAAAATTTTATCTTTGTATTTTGAATCGTTACACGGCTCTAATACCACTTTGTCCGTGCAAATTTTTTTGATTCTGTTATCATGCTTTGAAAACATACTCGAACTGCCCTTATGGGTGTTGTATGCTTTCTCAGCTTTATCATTTTGTCTATAATTATTACATTTTTTGGACTGGATTCTTAATATTTTCTCCTTTATACTACGAATTTTTCGCATAATTAAATTCATAGTGTAAGAAACTAGCATCCAGAAAGAAGACGATAACACTCTGAGTATGATAGATAGCAAGATAATTTGTATACCTATGTTGCCCACCTCGCTTCCTCTTATCTTCAACGCCATTCGATCTTCTCTTAACGATTTCTAAGAGAAGTGATCCTTAAACTTCGACGTTCCAGATCTCAAACTCCTCATCATCCTATAGCCTTCATGTCCCCGTGTCCTTATGCACTTATTTTATTGGTCGGACTTCTGGATGATGGCCTCCGGGATGGAATAAGGGAGAGATAACTCTCGACCGATGAAGATAGAAGGAACTGGGGGTGTAACGGGTTACACACTATCTTTCCTATTCTATGATAGTACAATGATTATGATCTTCAAGCTGGAGCTTGCTTCCTACACTTATGTAATTAACACGCAAGAATCATCTCAAGAACTTGAAATGGAATCTGGAATAGAATTAGGGGATCGAGACTCTACTCTTTACTTGCAAGACTTAACGTACATACATAGCTATCTTTGGGACTCTCTCCAACTCCGAGTTCCCCTCCCTACTAGTCCTCGAGAGCTTATTTAGACGCTCTCTTTGTTACATTGATGCTTCTTTCTTTTTTCTTTACATGGTTGCCGCACACCTGTCCGGTGGCAAGCGTTCTACTTTTTGAAATCTTTCTCCAACACACATCTGTCTGGTGGAGAGCACTTTGTCATCTTTTCTTCTTGTGAGTGTCTTCTTACGTCATTGATGACATGTTTTCTTCTAGAATGCTTTTACCGGCTCGTGCTGTTGTGGTTATCTCTTTCCATCTTCTCTTGACATGCGGGGCATGTTTTCCCTTCATGTTTTCTAAGTTGGCAAAATATCTGCTGACATCTGTTGCTTGATCTAATTTGTCCGGTTTCTATTCTTTTTAGAAACCTTTCTAAATTGATTTTTGTGGATAAATTAGCTCTTCTCGTATTGGATAGAATAATTGTGTTATCTGAAGCTTTATGAAGCCAACTTCAGTTTTCATTAATTAATTTTTCCAATACTGTGCAAAGGACTTTTAATCCTAATGTCATTCTTGTTTCAACAAATTGCTTGTTAACCTTGTTCTCTTCAAATTCTTTTCTGTAATCTGCGTCAATTTCTTTGACATATTCTGGGGAAGATACCCCAATTTGAATGCAGTGTATTGGATTGAATTTTGTTAATTTTTCCCAGTCCTCTGATGCTGAGAAAATCTTGATATAAATGTCACTAGTAGGTTTTCCTAGTGGACTATTGTTTTTAAATTCTCTAACTGCTCTAGCAATATCTTGGGGAAGTCCTTGTATTTCCCCAAGGTCTTGGCTTAAATATATTAAATTTGTTGCTCCGATTCTGAAACAGTCTCTGATGATTCTTGGATCAACTCCTTTGTCAAAGTTAATCCTGAGATATATTCTCGTATGATCTGGAATACATGTTTCTGTCATTTTGAGATTGTAAACAATATCTAATAAAGTTCTATATTCATTTTCATTTTTTGTTAAAAACTTTGCAAGACTCAATTGCAGGTCATACTCCTACTCGTTCTGAGATACCCGGAATTTAAATATCCTTTCGGGATCAGTTTTATATTTTCTGCTTTATTGTGGGATTCTTTCTCCGAAGAGATCATATTCTTAGCTATAAAGCTGGTCTTAGAAGTTTTAAAGCTGCTTTCTTTTGCCATCAGGCTTGTATTTTCAGTATTTTTTCTGACAGAATCAACAATCTCAAGGGATATGTCTATCGACCTTTTACCTGTCATTTTATCCGTCCTTATTGTTTCTGATCCTTTTTGTTGAATCTCCCTTCTGAAGCAGTTTAAATCTGCAATTATTCCTGCAATGTCTTGTTTACTTTCTTCTATGTTATCAATAATTTTATCTTATTTTTGGATCATATCTACTAATTCTACGTAATTTTCTTATAACAAATTACAATTTCGTTGCAGTCGAGCTTCCAATTCTACAAGTTTTTTGTCAACCTGCTCCATTCTATTCTCTTGATAAAAAATCTGCAAGAACGTTAGTTTCTCCTTTAATAATTTCTATATAAAAATATATTTTGCAAAGAATGTTTGCCATCTACTTAGTCTTTTATATTCTGGCGTGGATGGTAAAGTATTTTTAATAAAAGCTTTTACCTGGGTATTATCAACTCTTACTAGGATTTTTTCGGTAATAAAAAATAGGAAAACTTTTAAATTCCCTTTTTTAATGCTAATAATTCCTTTTCGTTTGAGTGATATCTGTTTTTGTATCTGTAAATGTTCTAGATGTATATCTGCATATTTTTTTCCTTTTGTTCGTCTTTCTTTTTTAAGACTGCTCCCCAAAATTCTTCAGATGCGTCAATTTCTATTATTAAGTCATCGTTTTCTAAAGAAAGATCTAATCTTGGTAGATTTTTACATTTTTCTTTTATAAATCTAACATGATTTATGAGTTCCTCCGTCATAAGAAAAATAGTATTTTTCTTTAATAGCTTTTGTATGGGATTCCTTAATTTTGCCAAATTTTCTATGAATTGTTCAGCGAATTTAAACATCCTAAAAATCTTTGTAATTGTTTTTTATCTTCTATTTTATCTGGAAACATAACAATTTTTTCTACAATATGTTCTTGTAGTCCCTTCATGTTTTCTCAGACACAGAATCAGACTGAAGAAGAAATAATAGAAGAATATTTTAGTTGTTTATAATTTACTACCATTCTAGCTTTTCCTCTTTTTATTTCTACATGGTTTCTTACCATGAATGCTGGACTAGAATGAGGGATTTTTGATTTCTGTATCTATGTGAACCCATCCTATTTTAGACCTATCTTTTATTTTTTCCATTTTTCTTATTAAGTCTTCCTTTCATAGTAAAGGTATATTTATTCTATTTCTAGTATATTCTATTTGCATAGGCATTTCTCTATTAGTTATTTCATAATAGAAAAACCTTTCTAAATTGATTTTTGAATATGTATTAGCTCTTGTCGTATTGGATAGAATAATTGTGTTATCCGAAGCTTTATGAAGCCAACTTCGGTTTTCATTAATTAATTTTTCCAATACTTGGAAAAGGACTTTTAATCCTAATTCCCTTCTTTTTTCAACAAATTCCTTGTTAACCTTGTTCTCTTCAAATTCTTTTCTGTAATCTGCGTCAATTTCTTTGACGTATTATGGGGAAGATACCCCAATTTGAATGCAGTGTATTGGACTGAAATTCTTTATTTTTTCCCAGTCCTCCGATATTGAGAAAATCTTGATATAAATGTCACTAGTAGGTTTTACTAGTGGACTATTGTTTTTAAATTCTCTAACTGCTCTGGAAATATCTTGTGGCAGTGCTTGTATTTCCCCCAAGGTCTTGGCTTAAATATATTAAATTTGTTGCTCCGATTCTGAAACAGTCTCTGATGATTCTTGGATCAACTCCTTTGTCAAAGTTAATCCTGGGATATATTCCCGTATGATCTGGAACACATGTTTCCGTCATTTTGAGATTGTAAACAATCTCTAATAAAGTTCTATATTCATTTGCATTTTTTGTTAAAAACTCTGCAAGACTCAATTGTAGGTCATACTCCTGCTCGTTCGAGATACCCGGAATTTAAATATCCTTTCGAGCATCAGTTTTATATTTTCCACTTTATTGCGGGATTCTTTCTCTGAAGAGATCATATTCTCAGTTGTAAAGCTAGTCTTAGCAGTTTTAAAGCTGCTTTCTTTTGCCATCAGGCTTGTATTTTTAGTATTTTTTCTGACAGAATCAGCAATCTGAAGGGATACGTCTATCGACCTTTTACCTGTCATTTTATCCGTCCTTGTTGTTTCTGATCCTTTTTGTTGAATCTCTCTTCTGAAGAAGTTTAAATCTGCAATTATTCATGCAATGTCTTGTTTACTTTCTTCTATGTTATCAATAATTTTATCTTTCTTTTGGATCATCTCTACTAATTCTACGTAATTTTCTTGTAACAAATTACAATTTCATTGCAGTCGAGCTTCTAATTCTATAAGTTTTTTGTCAACCTACTCCATTGTATTCTCTTGATAAAAAATTTGCAAGAACATTAGTTTCTCCTTTAATAATTTCTATATCAAAAATATATTCTGCAAAGAATGTATCTTAGTCTTTTATATTCTGGCGTTGGTGGTAAATTATTTTTAATAAAAGCTTTTACCTGGGTATTATCAAATCTTACTAGGATTTTTTTCGGTAATAAAAAATAGGAAAACTTTTTAATTCCCATTTAAATGTTAATAATTCCTTTTCATTTGAGTGATATCTTTTTTCTGTATCTGTAAATGTTCCAGATGTATATCTGCATATTTTTTCCTTTTGTTCGTCTTTCTTTTTTAAGACTGCTCCACAAAATTCTTCTGAGGCATCGGTTTCTATTATTAAGTCGTCGTTTTCTAAAGGAAGATCTAATCTTGGTAGATTTTTACATTTTTCTTTATAAATCTAACATGATTTATGAGTTCCTCTGTCATAAGAAAAATAGTATTTTTCTTTAATAGATTTTGTAAGGGATTCCTAAATTTTGTCAAATTTCCTATGAATTGTTCAACGTAATTTAAACATCCTAAAAATCTTTGTAATTGTTTTTTATCTTTTATTTTATCCAGAAACATAACAATTTTTTCTACAATATGTTCTTGTAGTCCCTTCATGTTTTCTCAGACACAGAATCAGACTGAAGAAGAAATAATAGAAGAATATTTTAGTTGCTTATAATTTACTACCATTCGAGCTTTTCCTTTTTTATTTCTACATGGTTTCTTACCATGAATGCTGGACTAGAATGAGGGATTTTTTATTTCTGTATCTATGTGAATCCATCCTATTTTAGATTAATTTTTTATTTTTTCCATTTTTCTCCTTAAGTCTTCCTTTCGTAGTAAAGGTATATTTATTCTATTTCTAGTATATTCTATTTCCACAGGAATTTCTCTATTAGTTATTCCATAATAGAAAAACCTTTATAAATTGATTTTTGTGGATGTACTAGCTCTTCTCATATTGGATAGAATAATTGTTATAACCCCAAATTTTGGGTTCAAGTGGTTAGAAATATAATTTCTCATATTAAAGATGTTTGAACAAATAATCATATATTTGGTTGAGAATAATTGGATTTTGTTTAAAATATCCTTGTTATTTGACTTGTGGGCTTTATTGGCTATTGGGCCCAATAAAAAGGAAAATAACAAAGGAAATTCAATTAGTAAATGGATAATTGAATTTTAAGAAAAGAAATATGTGGAAACCTCTAGAAGGCAAATCCAAAGAGGATTTCATGCCTCTTGGGTTCCAAGGAGTCCACAGTTGCAAAAAGAAAGAAATAGGAAAAGAAAAGATTAATTAAGTATTTCTTTATGAAGAAAGAAATTGGGAAATAATGATATAATGTGGAGAATAAATGAAAAGAGGCATAAATGAGATTTCTTGGGGAAATTTCGTATCCATGAGGTTGTTAATATTAAAAGGAATGCCAGTGAGGAAAATAAAAGAGAAATAAAAAGAAACTCAAAAAAGAATATTTAAATGAGAAATAAACAAGATAATATGAAATAAGGCATAAAGATGCATCTAAAAGGATAATAAATATCCTTGGAAAAGGATTTAGAAATAATGGAGTATATTGGGATCCAAGGAGTCCCAATAAAGAGGGAAGAAAGAGAAAATACCAAAATTTGCAAAATAAAGGATAATGTGATACATTGTTAATGAATTTTGTGTTGTTTTTCAAAAGATGGTATTTTCTATTAAACATGATTTCGTACCAAATAACCAAAAGGTAAGTTTAAAGAGAATAAGAAAGTGGATTTGTATATTTCTAATATCCATATAAAAGAAAATATCAAAAAGAGTAATGAAGAGAGAGAAGGGTTACTTTTTCATGAAGGAATTTCCTAATTGGAAAAGGACTTGGCAACTCAAGAATAGCTATATTTAGAATTCGTTGCACCCTCTATAAAAGGAGAGGAAGAGCTCTGGTTCGAGTTCCAAAGGAGAGTCCACGCAATTCTCTTCTTCTACCTTGTTCTCATTCTTAAACCCAAGTATGGGGGAGTAGCTTGGTCCTGGGACCCCGAGGAGTTGTTAGTGATCTGGATGAAGGAAGGAGACACCCACGACGACCTAGGAGAGGTCGGCCGTCCTTCCCTGTCCCGGACCTTGCACGATCATCCGTAGCAGTAGCTGCACGGCTGCAACTCAGCCATGGGATGCAGCTCTGTCCAGCCCAGGATAGCCGTGTTGGGCGGGGTTGTTCTGGTGCCCCAAGGGTGGCGGAGGGCGGAGAAGTCAAGATAGGCTCGGCGGCGACCAACGGACTCCGTGAGGAAGAGGAGTAGTTGCGCCCCGCGCGGCTAGGGCGTGGCAGCGGCGCCTGCGCAAGGAGGAAGAAGGCAGAGGTCCCGTTGGACCGTTCTACCCCTCCCTATTGTAAAGACGGTCGTTTAAGTGGAGGGGTATATCCGTCTTTTGGTTATAATTCGCAACGGGCTACTTTGCATGGCTTTGATGACGTGGCATCGTGCTATTGGCTCAAACAGGTAATTCATAAAAAATTCATATCTCGATATTCATAACTCCGATGGAGACATGTAATATATGAATTTTGATCAGAAAAATGCAAGGAATTCAATAAAAATAGTTTTATAGTCTGATTCCTTATGAAATTCGAAAAGTAATGAAAGATATCAACTTTAATGTATTAATATTTAAAGAACCCTATTTTGGTATGATTAAAGTGTTTAGTAGGGTTTAATAGATGATTAAAGTTGGTATTATCCTGTTAATGATAAAAAGGGTGGTTTGAATATAAAGGATGATCTTTATACGTAATTGGTTTAATTTAGGGTTTCATATACCTAAGTTTGCATTAATGGAGTTAGAAACCCTAATTTGGGAAAATATGCCTTTTAATGGTTTTAATTGTGTAAATCCATGAATAGGATAGAGTTATGATGTTCTAAATATAGTTTGAATATAAAAGTTCCTAATTATGGATAAAACCCAAAATGTAGTAATTAGGGTTTTCTCATGAATAAAAGGTAGAGTTATGGCAAATGAATTCATATGTTAGTTAGGCTCTAATGAACTTGGAAATTGATGATTGATGCGGATAATGATCTCTTTATGGATTAAAAGGATAAAATAGTAGCTTTAATGATAAAGAAGCTTAATTGATAATTATTGTGCCTATGATGCAGAAATTAGGGTTTGTGAACTAAAAGAGCATTAAAAGTGATAAATGCATAATGAAGGCTAAAAACCTAATAAAACCCTAAGGTTGGCCTAGAAATTATAAGGTGGAATTCAAGTTGATCTTGTGGATGTTTGAATAAAACAATGACACTTGAATGTTATGCATTATTTTCAGGATATTGTTGATTGCTTGATTAATTGTGTTGAATGTTAATGCATGGAAATCAAGTTACTATGGATCAGGTATGTGGTTACGATTATGATTAACCGCTTATGTTTCCCGATGGTTTCTCAGACGTTTATCGCATTGAATGCAACTAAACTGCTTGGATGTTCATACTGCAATTATAAAGTGACTATGACTATCACTTAATGTATATGCCTATAAACTTAGATCCTGGTTCTCTATGTGGCATTATAGCTAACCTAGTACATGGCTGCCTATGGGTAGGTCCATCAGGTTAGAGAAAGGCCTAGTACATGGCTACCTATTGGGTAGGTCCATCAGGTCTATGGATGACCTAGTACATGGCTACCTATTGGGTAGGTCCATCATGTCTATGGATGACCTAGTACATGGCTACCTATTGGGTAGGTCCATCAGGTCTATGGGTGACTTAGTACATGGCTACCTTGGAGGTAGGACCATCAAGTCACGTTGAGTTAGATATTGGGCTACCTTCGGGTAGTGCCATGCGACTCTATTACCTAAAAGAGAGGTGAAATCTATGTCCACTGCAGGGACAGCCCAGAGTTCGAGAATATGTATGGATTGAGTTGTATAGCTTAAAATGTAATTTTGGTTGTTAAATGATTAATTGAATGATTACATGGTTATCATAGTTGCATGATTATCTGTTTCTCCCCACATACCAGCTCCGACTGACCGACGTTTTGTTTGTCGGCGTTTTAGGTACAATGAAAAGAACAAACAGTAAAGTGGCACCTGTGATACTAAAAGAGAATTAAAGTACAAAGGAGGATTAGATAGATTAGTATCAGTGTGGATAGAAGTTTAGAGATACCAGTTTTTAAAAGGTATGTAAAGAAAAAAATTTATTACCATTTTCAGTATAGTCTGTTAGAATTTAATAATTGTTTATGGTTATATGTCGAACCTTTGATCTGAGATTAATGGGTGCGGCACAACCTCTTGGTCTTCCTTAATTGGGGGTTATCGGGAGGTGGGGTCGTAACAATAATTGTGTTATCTGAAGCTTTATGAAGCCAACTTCGGTTTTCATTAATTAATTTTTCCAATACTTGGCAAAGGACTTTTAATCCTAATGCCCTTCTTGTTTCAACAAATTCCTTGTTAACCTTGTTCTCTTCAAATTCTTTTCTGTAATCTGCGTCAATTTCTTTGACGTATTCTGGGGAAGATACCCCAATTTGAATGCAGTGTATTGGACTGAATTTATTTAATTTTTCCCAGTCCTCCGATGCTGAGAAAATCTTGATATAAATGTCACTAGTAGGTTTTACTAGTGGACTATTATTTTTAAATTTTCTAACTACTCTGGAAATATCTTGGGGCAGTCCTTGTATTTCCCCAAGGTCTTCTCTTAAATATATTAAATTTGTTGCTCCTATTCTGAAACAGTCTCTGATGATTCTTGGATCAGCTCCTTTGTCAAAGTTAATCCTGAGATATATTCCCGTATGATCTGGAACTCATGTTTCCGTCATTTTGAGATTGTAAACAATCTCTAATAAAGTTCTATATTCATTTTCATTTTTTGTTAAAAACTCTGCAAGACTCAAGTGCAGGTCATACTCCTGCTCGTTCTGAGATACCCAAAATTTAAATATCCTTTCAGGCGTCAGTTTTATATTTTTCACTTTATTGCGGGATTCTTTCTCCGAAGAGAGCATATTCTCCGTTGTTAGGTGGGAACTATTTTCTGAAGAAATAGCAGTTTGAAAACTGCTTCTTGGCACTTGGCTACTTTCTTTCTTTGAGGAGATAGTATTCTCAGCTTGAAAGCTAGTCTTAGCAGTTTTAAAGCTGCTTTCTTTTGCCATCAGGCTTGTATTTTTAATATTTTTTCTAGCAGAATCAACAATCTTAAGGGATATGTCTATCGGATTTTACCTATCATTTTATCCGTCCTTGTTGTTTCTGATCCTTTTTGTTGAATCTCCCTTCTGAAGCAGTTTAAATCTACAATTATTCATGCAATGTCTTGTTTACTTTCTTCTGTGCTATCAATAATTTTATCTTGCTTTTGGATCATCTCTACTAATTCTACGTAATTTTCTTGTAACAAATTACAATTTCATTGCGGTCTAGCTTCCAATTCTGCAAGTTTTTTGTCAACCTGCTCCATTGTATTCTCTTGATAAAAAATCTGCAAGAACATTAGTTTCTCCTTTAATAATTTCTATATCAAAAATATATTTTGCAAAGAATGTTTGCCATCTACTTAGTCTTTTATATTCTGGCGTGGATGGTAAATTATTTTTAATAAAAGCTTTTACCTGGGTATTATCAACTCTTACTAGGAATTTTTTCGATAATAAAAAATAGGAAAACTTTTTAATTCCCTTTTTTAATGCTAATTATTCTTTTTCGTTTGAGTGATATCTTTTTTTTGTATCTGTAAATGTTCCAGATGTATATCTACATATTTTTTCCTTTTGTTCGTCTTTCTTTTTTAAGACTGCTCCCCAAAATTCTTCTGAGGCGTCAATTTCTATTATTAAGTCATCATTTTCTAAAGGAAGATCTAATCTTGGTAGATTTTTACATTTTTCTTTTATAAATCTAACATGATTTATGAGTTCCTCCGTCATAAGAAAAATAATATTTTTCTTTAATAGTTTTTGTAAGGGATTCCATAATTTTGTCAAGTTTTCTATGAATTATTCAGTGTAATTTAAACATCCTAAAAATCTTTGAAATTGTTTTTTATCTTCTATTTTATCCGGAAACATAAATTTTTTTTCTACAATATGTTCTTATAGTTCTATTCCGCTTGAGTCCAACTTTAGTCCTAAGAATTCTATTCTAGATTTACAAATTTCTATTTTCTTTTTAGATAATACTATCCCTACTTTTTGGCAAAGAAGGGAAAATATTTTTAAATGTTTATAATGTTCTTCCTCATTTTTACGGGCTATTAAAATGTCATCAACATATACTAGGCAAAAAGAATTATATGGTTCAAATACTTTGTCCATTCTTCTTTGATATATCTGCGGAGTATTTTTTAATCCAAAAGTGATTACCGTCCATTCATAATGTCCTTGTGGAGTACTAAATGTTGTTAATGGTATACTTTTTTTCATCTAATCGTATTTGGTAAAATCCTGATTTATAGTCAAATTTTGAATAAATATTTTTTCCTCTTGTCATATTTATTAAAGTTTCTTTATTTGGAAGAAAATATCCATCAAATTTGGTATATTGATTTAGTTGCTTATAATTTACTACCATTCTAGCTTTTCCTCTTTTTATTTCTGCATGGTTTCTTACCATGAATGATGGACTAGAATGAGGGCTTTTTTATTTTTGTATTAACTGTGATGTTTCTAATTCTTGTAATTGGGTACGGAATTCTTCAATATCAATAGGATTATATATCATGGGTTTTACTGTGATTATTTTATTTTCATTAATTAGTTCGATTCTAGCCCATTCTTGACTGATATTCCAAAGGGCTAATGGATTATCACTATAGTTCTTTTTCAATAATGCCTCAATATCTTGTATATTGAGTTGTGCAACAATTATCCCTGTTATTTGTTTTTTTATTTGTAATATAATCACCACGTTTGTTGTGAAAATTAAATTTGTTTCTTTTATATGCTTTTTGTACTCTTTTTACTGTAATCCAATGATCACAGGGTGTTAATAACTGAATATAATTTTGATGTTGTATATATAATTTAAATTTTTGTGTGAAGTTATTTCCTAATAATATAACTTGTTGCGCATATTCAGAAGTATAGAATGGTGGACATGTAATTATATAATTTCCTAAAATAATTTTAGATTTTCTAACTCCATGAGTTAATTCATGTCTTTTTCCTGTAAAATCTTTTCCATATAACGTAGGTAGTGTTGTGATATATTTTTCAAGAAAACATTGTCTTCACGCAATGCAAGTTCCTACACCGGTGTCTATGAATGCATGAAAATATTCTGTTTTATATTCCTCATATATAATTCATGCTACTATGTAGACACTATATATACTAGTCATTGTCTTTTTTCCAAAAATATTCTTGATTATTACATGTAAAATATAATCCTTCTCTTTGTAAGGAGAATGGTTCCATTTGCTGTAATGCACTCATTCCTAGTATAATTTCTATGTCGTCATTCCTACTATCTGATTATACATAAAGCGTTATGTCAATTTTTATATTTTGTATTTCAATTGGAACTATGGCTTGATGTGTAATTTCATATTCTTGTCCATCAAAATTCGTATATGCATAGTGTTATCCTATAGGTATTTTTCTATATAAGGTATCATTCCTAGTTGGATAAATGAAGCTCTTGCCCCTGAATCTATTAATATTGTAGTCATATTCCATTCTTGTCCATTAAAATATTTTCCATATAATTTATAGTTTCTAGCATTTCTATTGTCTGCTAAAATTCTTAAACTTGTCGTTCTTGGAAAATTTCTTAATATTGGTCTTAATCTTCCATTATATCTATCCATGCTTGCTCTAGCTTCTTCTATTCTATCTCCATTTGTTAATTGTAATTGATTTCCCTCATATCGTAATCTCCTTGGGATTTTATTATCTATTACTAGGGGTTTTTCTGAAACATCTATGTTTATGTTTTCCGAAATTTCTATTTCTGATATTATATCTGGCTTAGTAATTTTTCCTATATCTTTAAATATATTAGGAAGCATTATAATATCTTTATCTTCAAAAAATTTAGAATGATGTGTATTACTAAGAGCATAACTAATTATATACGTTATCGAGTAAGGAATGGATCCTTTTTTCATAAATTTTGTTCTTTGAAAATCCTGTATTAAACTTAAGGTTCTGTTTATATTATTATCTCTAATATTTACACTTATCTTTGGATAAATAATAAAGATTAGTTTCTGATGACTAAGATTTCCCTGTAATATTCCTAACGTAGCATCTCTTCTATCAATAATTCTATTATCCATTAATACAATATTTATAGGTGAATCTATTCCTTCTCTAAATGTTGCTTTAATCATCATTTGAATAGCTCCTATGTGAATCCATCCTATTTTAGATCAATCTTTTATTTTTTGCATTTTTCTCATTAAGTCTTCCTTTCGTAGTAAATGTATATTTATTCTATTTCTAGTATATTCTATTTGCATAGGCATTTCTCTATTAGTTATTCCATAATAGAAAATATGTTTTCTTTGAGTAATCTTTTCAAAGAGAGATGTTCTAAATCCATCAAAATTTTCTAATCTTAATTCAGTATTTCTTATTCTATTAAATAATTTTCTGTCTATTAATACCTCTTGCAAGAAGTTTCATGCTTCTTCCTGATATTCTTCTATTATTTCTTCTTCAGTCTGATTCTATGTCTGAGAAATAATAGATTGATCCATCAGATTGTTCATCATCAGTTATTTGGACAAATTATTGAATATTTTCAATCTCATAAAGTTCTTCTTCTATAATTTCATCGAATTGCTTTTGATTAATCTTCTTAGATCCTCTTTTTGGACATTCATTAGCATAATGTCCTATTTCCTGACATATAAAGCATTTACATTCTTTTGGTTTCTTTTTATTATAATTTTTTTTCTTCTATAATATTTTTGTTTTGGTTTAGGTTTGAATCCAAACCTTTTTTTTGGAAATGGGTAAATATATTGCCAAAAAGGGGGTATAGCAAGGCTATACTATACAAAAGCTAGTCATAACAAAAGTATACACGGGTTATCTATACAAAAAACCCCAGTATAAACTAGCTAAAGGGCTTAGCCCTCTGGTGAGGCTCTTCTTAGCCTTCATCACAGCAGTCAGATCGCGTTCCACCTCATGAAACACGTCTTGGTTCTCTGTTCTTTTATGAATTAGCATTTTCCTGACCTACCAAATGTTAAAGCAAGCATTTGTGAGGCAAAGACCATCGAAAGCTAACTCATACTGATTTGAGCTTCTTGCTATGATCTGCATCATAGTCTCATGCAGGCTGTTGGATGTGTGCAGACCCCAGCCGTTCTTGAGCCAAATCAACGCCCAGATATGTCTCGCTTTTCTGCATTCGTGGAAAAGGTGGTTGTGGTCTTCATCTTCTTGGCAAAAGCAGCAGGCCAGATGTACATTTAGACCCCATCTCCTCATGCGGTCTTTAGTGGGTAACCTGCCAAGAAAGACTCTATAACAGGTTGTGCTCCATTTAGGTACAAAGCCTTTGCCCCACAAAATCTTAGCCCAAAGGACAGGGGGACCTGTGTCAATGTGGATCCACGGTTTCAACTGACTGGAGAGAAGGTAGAGACCGTCTGAGTCCACACTATACAGGTGGCCAACCTACTGCCATGATTTGCACAAAGCATCCCAAACTCTAGAGGACAAAGAACAGGGTTGGGGGATAGACCCATATCTCTGTCTCATCCACTTCACCCAAACACTTTTTCTGTCAGTTAGAAATCTGTCCAGTCTACGAAGGTTTGTAGATTTAATGATGT
Source organism: Alisma plantago-aquatica (assembly GCA_963693085.1). Lineage (NCBI taxonomy): Eukaryota > Viridiplantae > Streptophyta > Magnoliopsida > Alismatales > Alismataceae > Alisma > Alisma plantago-aquatica. Next base: position 9,529,571 of record OY856410.1, read on the forward strand.
CTTCCACCTTGCTGACATTCAAACCTCCCTGGTTGTAGCTTCTGGCAATAGTCCCCCACCCTATGCCAATGTGCTTGCCACCCCATACGAAATTGGTAATCAGTCTCGTAATGCTGTCCGAGGTCGGATTGGGAATGATACACAGCTCACTCCAGTACCTGATCATCATCTGGATGACAGTGCGTATGAGAAATAGCCTCCCAGCCATCGACATATGAATCCCTGTCCATCCTGCAATTTTATGCCTGATTCTGTCAAGGCAAAACATAAAATCAGCAGAGTTACCTCTACCACCAGCTATCGGTACCCCAAGGTATTTGGTAGGTAGCTTGCCTATGCGAATACCGACTGCTGCTTTGAGTCTTCCACGTCTGCTGTCGCACGATTTGGAAAGGTATATGTGCGATTTTATGGTACTGATGTAAAGACCAGTAGCCTTACCAAATCGCTCAAGCAGCTTCTTGTACTCCTTCAATCTCTTCGCGTGACCCGTGGAGAAGAGCATCACGTCATCCGCGAAAATTAGATGGTTGAGAACTCTTGTGCCTTTGATCTTGAAAGATCTAATATTGTTCCTCGTCACCGCTTCTTTAATCATCGTGGTCAGCCCCTCCATCACCAGGGTGAAAAGGAGGGGGGACAAAGGATCCCCCTGTCTAAGGCCATTTGTGGCCCTGAACATACCTTCAGGGGCACCATTGAGCAGGATAGAAAACGAAGTTGTAGTCACGCACTGCTTTATGAGATTAACCCACCTACTTGAGAAGCCCATCGCATCCATTATTCCCCACAACACCTCCCAACGAATGTGGTCATACGCCTTGGTAAGGTCAATCTTGATACACGCCTTGGCATTTGATCTTCTTGTGTTGAACCCCGTCATAAACTCTGTCGCCACGAGGGCACAGTCAGCAATCTTGCGCCCCTTAACAAAAGTGCATTGTTCTTCAGATATCAGGTCGGGTAGCCACTTCTTTAGATGACACGCAAGTATCTTGGCCCAGATCTTGTACATAGTTGAGCAGCAGGAAATAGGTCTATAATCGTTCATCGTGCTTGCATCTTTAATCTTTGGTATCAGCTTAATAAAGGTGTGGTTTGTAGCCCTGACCATATTACCACCGTTCATCAGCCATACAATCACTTTTGTTATATCATGCTTTATATGAGTCCACATAAATTGGAAAAACTTGCTGTTAAAGCCATCGGGCCCGGGTGCCTTGGCAGGGCTGATTGAAAACACTGCTGCTTTAACTTCATCTTCATCCACCTCCCTACACAAATCTTCATTCATGACAGCATTAACTCTATGCGTAGGGAATATGGCACCGTCAATGTTCCTGCTGCTATTAATGTGGTTGTTGTACAACCCTTCGAAATAATTAATTGTCATAGTCTTCAACTCATTCCTTCCTTCAGCAACTCTCCCTTCTTCATCAATGAGTTGGTGTACAGTTTCTTTCATTTCTTTTTTGCGAACTGCTGTGTGGTAAAGGCGTGTATTAAGATCACCATCAGTAAGCCATTTCATTCTGCTCCTCTGCCACATAAACACCTCTTCAGCTTTCAGCACTCTTGTTAGTCTCTCCTCAGCTTTCATCCAATCTTCGTGAATGTTGTCATCGTCAGGTTGTGCTCTTACTTTGGTAGCAGTGTCATCATATTGTTGCCTAGCAGTGATGATCGTGTTCTTCAGGTTCACCACCTCTTTAGACCACTTACGGATCACCTTCTTCGCATTTTGGATTTTCTTAGTTACAACATACAAAGGGTTGCCAACCACGTCAACATCCCACGCTTCCTGAGCAATCTGCTTGAAACCCACCCAATCACACCACCAATTACAGAATCTAAAAGGTCTGATCACTCTGGGTTTGGGCGTGAGGTCCATCATCATCCATCTGTGATCGCTAAGGGGGTCAGCCCCATGTTTAATAACAACGTTGGGCCACACTTTGAGCCAAGCTTCGTTCACCAGACCCCTATCCAGTGTACTTGATATTCTTCTACCTCTCCCTTGCTTATTCGACCAGGAGGCTCCTCCGCCAATAGAGTTTAGCTCCATAAGGCCTTCTGCATCCATGGTATTGCTGAATCCAAACCTTTTCCTTTTATTGAATTTATATTGGTTTCTTCTATTGTACCTCATTGGTTCGCATCCTATGGTTATTGGATGAGTTAATTGGGAACAACAAAGTCCTTGTTTTACTACTTTATTTGTTTTTCTATTTTTTTTAGGTTAAATATTTGTTTTTCTATTTAGTGTGGCTTCTGCACACCATTCTTCTAATTTCATTCTTATAAATTCTATTCTTCCTCCTAATATATCTGCTCTTTGTCCGATATATTGAGGATATAATTGCATCGCTTTAAATCCCCATGGGTCGGGTACCTTGGTATAAAATAAGTTTAATAAACTTTTACTAGTAACATTTTCTTTATCCGTTCTATCATATATTTTATAAAAATATTCCTAAAATTTACATATATATTCATCAATTCGACACATATCACAAAGTTTTAAATTATATACTAAAAAGATAAATCTTTATTTTTCCTTTTCTTTTTCTGTGTCTTTATTTACATTCCACGTTTCACCTAAAAATTCTCTTCTTAATTCATTTTCATAGTTAATTACTACTTGAGCTAATGTGGTTGTTGTTCCTTTTACTGCTTCTTTATCGTTGTCAGTTAATCCTTTCCACCAATCTGCTATGATTACTTGGAAGGTTAAATGACAAAATCTTGCTGTTGTTTCTACATCATAGCTTTGTGATGTTATTGATAAATATGTGACTTTTGCCCATCTTGTTATGGCTTCGTCTATATTTCTTACACAATTTAAATATAAATAAATTTCGTTATCACTAATATATTCTTGATTCATATAATCAACTGGGGTTTCTATAGCAATATTACTTGGTCTTCTA